>JAKIJQ010000069.1:0-25000 GCA_023373905.1 Rhizoglyphus robini | reverse complement strand
CACACACACACACACACACTGATGTGGTGATGCTTACTGTTGTGCATTGTGAACAACCTGACAAAGATCGTTTTAAACAACCTTCATATACCAAATGCTCATTGGACACAGACACACACACACACACTGATGTGGTGATGCTTACTGTTGTGCATTGTGAACAACCTGACAAAGATCGTTTTAAACAACCTTCATATACCAAATGCTCATTGGACACAGACACACACACACACACACACACACACTGATGTGGTGATGCTTACTGTTGTGCATTGTGAACAACCTGACAAAGATCGTTTTAAACAACCTTCATATACCAAATGCTCATTGGACACAGACACACACACACACACACACACACGGAACCCAACCAAAAAACAAACAAACACAACACACACACACACACACACACACACACTGATGTGGTGATGCTTACTGTTGTGCATTGTGAACAACCTGACAAAGATCGTTTTAAACAACCTTCATATACCAAATGCTCATTGGACACACACACACACACACACACACAAACTGATGTGGTGATGCTTACTGTTGTGCATTGTGAACAACCTGACAAAGATCGTTTTAAACAACCTTCATATACCAAATGCTCATTGGACACAGACACACACACACACACTGATGTGGTGATGCTTACTGTTGTGCATTGTGAACAACCTGACAAAGATTGTTTTAAACAACCTTCATATACCAAATTCTCATTGGACACACACACACACACACACTGATGTGGTGATTCTTACTGTTGTGCATTGTGAACAACCTGACAAAGATTGTTTTAAACAACCTTCATATACCAAATTCTCATTGGACACACACACACACACACACACACACACACTGATGTGGTGATTCTTACTGTTGTGCATTGTGAACAACCTGACAAAGATTGTTTTAAACAACCTTCATATACCAAATGCTCATTGGACACACACACACACACACACACACACACACTGATGTGGTGATGCTTACTGTTGTGCATTGTGAACAACCTGACAAAGATCGTTTTAAACAACCTTCATATACCAAATTCTCATTGGACACACACACACACACACACACACACACACTGATGTGGTGATTCTTACTGTTGTGCATTGTGAACAACCTGACAAAGATCGTTTTAAACAACCTTCATATACCAAATTCTCATTGGACACAGCACACACACACACACACACACACACACACACTGATGTGGTGATTCTTACTGTTGTGCATTGTGAACAACCTGACAAAGATTGTTTTAAACAACCTTCATATACCAAATTCTCATTGGACACAGACACACACACACACACACTGATGTGGTGATTCTTACTGTTGTGCATTGTGAACAACCTGACAAAGATTGTTTTAAACAACCTTCATATACCAAATTCTCATTGGACACACACACACACACACACTGATGTGGTGATTCTTACTGTTGTGCATTGTGAACAACCTGACAAAGATTGTTTTAAACAACCTTCATATACCAAATTCTCATTGGACACAGACACACACACACACACACACACACACTGATGTGGTGATTCTTACTGTTGTGCATTGTGAACAACCTGACAAAGATCGTTTTAAACAACCTTCATATACCAAATTCTCATTGGACACACACACACACACACACTGATGTGGTGATTCTTACTGTTGTGCATTGTGAACAACCTGACAAAGATTGTTTTAAACAACCTTCATATACCAAATTCTCATTGGACACACACACACACACACACACACACACTGATGTGGTGATTCTTACTGTTGTGCATTGTGAACAACCTGACAAAGGTCGTTTTAAACAACCTTCATATACCAAATTCTCATTGGACACAGACACACACACACACACACACACACACACTGATGTGGTGATTCTTACTGTTGTGCATTGTGAACAACCTGACAAAGATTGTTTTAAACAACCTTCATATACCAAATTCTCATTGGACACAGACACACACACACACACACACACACACCTGATGTGGTGATTCTTACTGTTGTGCATTGTGAACAACCTGACAAAGATCGTTTTAAACAACCTTCATATACCAAATGCTCATTGGACACAGACACACACACACACACACACACTGATGTGGTGATGATTACTGTTGTGCATTGTGAACAACCTGACAAAGATTGTTTTAAACAACCTTCATATACCAAATTCTCATTGGACACACACACACACACACACACACACACTGATGTGGTGATTCTTACTGTTGTGCATTGTGAACAACCTGACAAAGATTGTTTTAAACAACCTTCATATACCAAATTCTCATTGGACACACACACACACACACACACACACACTGATGTGGTGATTCTTACTGTTGTGCATTGTGAACAACCTGACAAAGATTGTTTTAAACAACCTTCATATACCAAATTCTCATTGGACACACACACACACACACACACACACACACACACACTGATGTGGTGATTCTTACTGTTGTGCATTGTGAACAACCTGACAAAGATTGTTTTAAACAACCTTCATATACCAAATTCTCATTGGACACACACACACACACACACACACACACACACACACACACACACACACACACACACACACACACACACACACACACACACACACACACACACACACACACACACACACACACACACACTGATGTGGTGATTCTTACTGTTGTGCATTGTGAACAACCTGACAAAGATTGTTTTAAACAACCTTCATATACCAAATTCTCATTGGACACACACACACACACACACACACACACACTGATGTGGTGATGATTACTGTTGTGCATTGTGAACAACCTGACAAAGATTGTTTTAAACAACCTTCATATACCAAATGCTCATTGGACACACACACACACACACACACACACACACTGATGTGGTGATTCTTACTGTTGTGCATTGTGAACAACCTGACAAAGATTGTTTTAAACAACCTTCATATACCAAATTCTCATTGGACACACACACACACACACACACACACACACACACTGATGTGGTGATTCTTACTGTTGTGCATTGTGAACAACCTGACAAAGATTGTTTTAAACAATAATAAAGTGATTTTATTAATTTTGAAATTGTTATGTTTGCTTAAAAGGTAATTACTATTCATCTCTATATATACGAATGTATTGAAAATCGTATAAGAAGTACTCATATATTTATGCCTCAAAATACAAACCAAATCAATAAACAAACGCACATTCGTTCATCAAAAATGCATTAAAACCAAAATCACTTTCATTATCTAATCTCTCGTGCTGTCTCTAGCACTCAATTTTATTTCAAAACAATCCATAAATTTATTACATTTTTGATTCAAGAAAACTTTAAATTTATTCAACATAATTTTTACCAGGAGAAAAATGGAAATTTTCATCGTTAAAAAATGGTCAAAATAAAAAAAACTTTTACTACACCAACGAGGCATCTAAACTGATGATGTGGATAAGATTGAAGTTTTGACTTGAAATGTTCGTCAAACAAGGAATTCTTACTTACTCGTGTGCGTTTTATGTATGATTTTACCGTAAAAAAGTATCCGCGATCTAGTGGTTGTCTTACTGCAATAGCTTTTCCTGAAATGTTTCGAACCTCCACTGTTTATTCTTTTTGAACTACTTATCATGTCATAAAAGACCTCATTTATAAATGGTTAACAAAAATCAAAAATTAATAGATTGTTTTCACCTACAAAATTCCAAAACCCCACTTAAAGATTTATTAGACAAATAATACCTGGATCGAAATTGGATTTGGAAAGTGAAATAGTTAGCAATTCAAATTCAATAAAGACTTCTTGATTTCTCGAGATAATTTTCAAAAGGTAAACCTTTTCTTCTTTTGTCAGTTTCTTTAAACTCTTTGAAATATTTTATTAGTAAATGATAAATTTTATTTATAAATTGTATTGGCAATGGTAAAGATTATATAACGATCCTATCAATCAATAAGTTTGAACACTAGAGTTATCCTTTCAATGCATCATACAATATTATTTTCAAGTGCATCAAGAATTTTCAACATTTATTAAAAAGGTTACCCCATCATTTGATTTTTTGATTCACATTTTTCATATGCACTAAAACTCTTGGATTTTATATATCTCATATTTAGATGTGTACTCGAGTTTGATTGGTCGATTCAAAAGTGAAACGATATTAAATTGATTTAGCAAATGATTGTGCTTGAGATTGAGTGATTACAAAGAAACAAACACGACAACAGCCGAAATAATTAAACTTATTGTTTTTATTACAAAAATTAATGAAAGAAAAATGAAATTGTAAATCAAAATATATTCGTAAAAATTGAATCTCTTTTAAACTAGACGTAAACAAATGATAATTTTCCATAAAATGAAATCAAATGAAAGTTGATGAACAGCGAAACAAAAGTACTAAAACCCAAACCCAAAAAAACCAGTTTTGTTTTTTGATTTGTGCCCTCGAGATAAATGTCACGGATGGTGATTACAAGAAAGAGTGAGTTGAGAGACCAAAAACTGAAGAGTCCAGATTAAGAGTACTTTATTAATGAACTGTGAATTACATACGAATGAGCATACACGAGAGTAATCATAATTACAGATATAAATGAGCAAGAATTCATGACATCGAGTGTACTGAAGTATTGGTTACTCACTCACTGACAGTCACGGTTACGAACATATACTTCATATGCTGCTTATTTCGTGCCATCGATGAGATGACAGTCAATGAGTCAGCGCTCAAAGTTGCGATCGATTGCCAGGGCAGATGAGTAGTCATCTTCTGAGTGGCCACGTACCAACTGAAACCATACACTGCGAGATTGTTTGGTGGGATGATGACGGTGGTCGAGGACGGGGGCACAAATCCGGGCGAAATATATCGAGGAAACTTTCGGTTGAAATGTGCGAACTTGACAAATTTTGAGTGGAGCTCAATGACATTCAGGTGGAGTGGAGTGAGCTGAGCAAAGAATGGCGACAAAACCGACACCGCAGCAGGAATAAACTCATATTTCAACACTCCCAAAGTCTGGATCTCAGAACCTGGGATTTCGATAGTAACCACCATATTTAGTAAATTCGGGACCTGAAAAGTAAATCAATAATCAATAAATATACAAACAAATCAGCACACATACAGGAGGAACAGTGCCAGATGGAGCGGAGACAGTTTGACCGGTTGGCACAACATTAGCCACAGTCTGAGTTTGTTCATTACCTAAATGAATAATGATATTTCAGTTATTTTAAATCAAATATTAAATCAACACTTACCCTCAGCGGGTTTGTTCTCTTCTTCGGTTTGGTTGTTGTTGCTGCTCATTGTTGTACAGACTGTTGTTGGGTGTGACAAAATGACAACAGAAATGATCAGTTGCAGGTAAAGATGACGATCAGAAGGTTGTGACAGCAAAAAATGCGAACAACAAAGTGATAACGATGACAAAAACAAAGTTTTCAAAAGACAAAAAATCGATTCTGTGAAGCGAAACAGCCAAAAGACAGACAAAACAACTTTGCAAATAGAAAACAGCTGTTTTTGTTAAAAGTACCGATTAAGTCCACCAGATGGCGCAAGTGGCGATTTGTAAAAACGCGAAATTAAAATATATTTGTAAATTGATATTTTTAACTTAATCCATAATTTTATTATTATTTTTGTTGTTGAAAATTTATTAAAATTACGTTGAATCAAATGTTCAAATTGATTTTTTTTGTTTCTGAATTGAAATTCAACTTTAAAACATCGTCCGATTGTTGAGCGATCTCATTTAGCCCTACTTCCATCGTGTCCAAGATGCATCCAATTCATTAATTTTCAAATCAAACAATCAATTCAACATCATCATCATCAAACAAAAGAAACCCAGACAAACACTAATCAAAAGAATTTTTATCGAAATTTGTAAAACTTTGTGAGCTTTTCATTTTCATTTCAGATATTTGATAAAATTATTAATTTATTTGCCAATTTTAAATCGAAAAACAAACTTAATCTTTCGCTAAGTGTAATTAGAATTAGGTTAATGCTGCTCGAAGTTGAGTGAGGTTAGGTTACTGTTGTCAGAAGTTGGGTGAGCAGGAATCCCCGAAAGTACAATGTGGAACTAATTGATCATATCGAAAATGACGCGAATCCGAGAAGGGGGCCTCAGCAGGCATCTCCTCTGCACATACAATGTGGAACTAATTGATCATATCGAAAATGACGCGAATCCGAGAAAAGGGCCTCAGCAGGCATCGTCCCCGAAAGTACAATGTGGAACTAATTGATCATATTGAAAATGACACGAATCCTAGAAGGGGGCCCTCAGCAGGCATCGTCCCCGAAAGTACAATGTGGAACTAATTGATCATATTGAAAATGACGCGAATCCTAGAAGGGGGCCTCAGCAGGCATCGTCCCCGAAAGTACAATGTGGAACTAATTGATCATATTGAAAATGACGCGAATCCGAGAAGGGGGCCTCAGCAGGCATCGTCCCCGAAAGTACAATGTGGAACTAATTGATCATATCGAAAATGACGCGAATCCGAGAAAAGGGCCTCAGCAGGCATCGTCCCCGAAAGTACAATGTGGAACTAATTGATCATATTGAAAATGACGCGAATCCTAGAAGGGGGCCTCAGCAGGCATCGTCCCCGAAAGTACAATGTGGAACTAATTGATCATATTGAAAATGACGCGAATCCTAGAAGGGGGGCCTCAGCAGGCATCGTCCCCGAAAGTACAATGTGGAACTAATTGATCATATTGAAAATGACGCGAATCCTAGAAGGGGGCCTCAGCAGGCATCGTCCCCGAAAGTACAATGTGGAACTAATTGATCTTATCGAAAATGACGCGAATCCTAGAAGGGGGCCTCAGCAGGCATCGTCCCCGAAAGTACAATGTGGAACTAATTGATCTTATCGAAAATGACGCGAATCCTAGAAGGGGGCCTCAGCAGGCATCGTCCCCGAAAGTACAATGTGGAACTAATTGATCATATCGAAAATGACGCGAATCCGAGAAAAGGGCCTCAGCAGGCATCGTCCCCGAAAGTACAATGTGGAACTAATTGATCATATCGAAAATGACGCGAATCCTAGAAGGGGGCCTCAGCAGGCATCGTCCCCGAAAGTACAATGTGGAACTAATTGATCATATCGAAAATGACGCGAATCCGAGAAAAGGGCCTCAGCAGGCATCGTCCCCGAAAGTACAATGTGGAACTAATTGATCTTATCGAAAATGACGCGAATCCTAGAAAAGGGGCCTCAGCAGGCATCGTCCCCGAAAGTACAATGTGGAACTAATTGATCTTATCGAAAATGACGCGAATCCTAGAAGGGGGCCTCCGCAGGCATCGTCCCCGAAAGTACAATGTGGAACTAATTGATCATATCGAAAATGACGCGAATCCGAGAAAAGGGCCTCAGCAGGCATCGTCCCCGAAAGTACAATGTGGAACTAATTGATCTTATCGAAAATGACGCGAATCCTAGAAAAGGGCCTCAGCAGGCATCGTCCCCGAAAGTACAATGTGGAACTAATTGATCTTATCGAAAATGACGCGAATCCTAGAAAAGGGCCTCAGCAGGCATCGTCCCCGAAAGTACAATGTGGAACTAATTGATCTTATCGAAAATGACGCGAATCCTAGAAGGGGGCCTCAGCAGGCATCGTCCCCGAAAGTACAATGTGGAACTAATTGATCATATCGAAAATGACGCGAATCCGAGAAGGGGGCCTCAGCAGGCATCGTCCCCGAAAGTACAATGTGGAACTAATTGATCATATCGAAAATGACGCGAATCCGAGAAAAGGGCCTCAGCAGGCATCGTCCCCGAAAGTACAATGTGGAACTAATTGATCTTATCGAAAATGACGCAAATCCTAGAAGGGGGCCTCAGCAGGCATCGTCCCCGAAAGTACAATGTGGAACTAATTGATCATATCGAAAATGACGCGAATCCGAGAAAAGGGCCTCAGCAGGCATCGTCCCCGAAAGTACAATGTGGAACTAATTGATCATATTGAAAATGACGCGAATCCGAGAAAAGGGCCTCAGCAGGCATCGTCCCCGAAAGTACAATGTGGAACTAATTGATCTTATCGAAAATGACGCGAATCCTAGAAGGGGGCCTCAGCAGGCATCGTCCCCGAAAGTACAATGTGGAACTAATTGATCATATCGAAAATGACGCGAATCCTAGAAGGGGGCCTCAGCAGGCATCGTCCCCGAAAGTACAATGTGGAACTAATTGATCTTATCGAAAATGACGCGAATCCGAGAAGGGGGCCTCAGCAGGCATCGTCCCCGAAAGTACAATGTGGAACTAATTGATCATAACGAAAATGACGCGAATCCGAGAAAAGGGCCTCAGCAGGCATCGTCCCCGAAAGTACAATGTGGAACTAATTGATCATATTGAAAATGACGCGAATCCTAGAAGGGGGCCTCAGCAGGCATCGTCCCCGAAAGTACAATGTGGAACTAATTGATCATATCGAAAATGACGCGAATCCGAGAAAAGGGCCTCAGCAGGCATCGTCCCCGAAAGTACAATGTGGAACTAATTGATCATATTGAAAATGACGCGAATCCTAGAAGGGGGCCTCAGCAGGCATCGTCCCCGAAAGTACAATGTGGAACTAATTGATCATATTGAAAATGACGCGAATCCTAGAAGGGGGCCTCAGCAGGCATCGTCCCCGAAAGTACAATGTGGAACTAATTGATCTTATCGAAAATTACGCGAATCCGATTTGATTGAAAATGTTGATTTTCTGAATCACGGCATTAAATGACCTCAATGTGGCACTAGGGAATTAATTGAACGAGTCAATCTTCTTTTCCCAAACCCCAGCAGTTTGTGTTGTGTGATTATCACAGGGCCATCTTCTTGGTTGGTCATTATTCAATATACTAATTCACACAAACATGCAAAGTACATGTCCTGGCAGTGGTTTGAAATATTTGATAAATTCAGTTAATATAATAGAATTTAAAAAAACAAAATTGGAAAACCTTGTTTACTTTTTCAAATTATTCGTTTAAAACCTGTAAACTACACATGTTTTTCAATAGCGAATTATATGATAGATATTAAAAAATAAAAAATATCCAAAAATACTTCGATTTACTTATTATCCGTGTTTTAATTGAAAAGCAATTTGTAGTTTACGACGGGCAATACTTTGTTTCACTTTTTCTAACCGTTTTCATGACGGTTGTGCTTGAAGTTTAGTGATTCGAGAATCAGTACAGACCCATTCAGGTATTTATTCTTGTTGATTAGTTTTACTGTAACATTTCAAAGCTTTAACAAGGAAAACGTATGTCATTACTTAAATTCAACAGAGATATTAAAGAAAAAATTTAAATCAACTTTTAGTCGTGTGACCTTTGAAGAAATGTTGACACACAAAATTACATTGAACACACACATATTTTTAGTAGAATATTTTAAAATAATAATTATATAAATAATAAAATTGATAAACCTTTAAAAATATACAACAATTGCACACTAGTTAGTTATTATTCGTTGAAACAAAATTAATGTGTTTAACCATTGAAAATGGACATTGCGAGAGCTGTAAGGAAAACTGTCTTTCGACAATGTACAATAAGCTTGTGCTCTTGATAATTCGTGACTAGTGAACATGGCAAAATTCTTCACTATAGCGGTTGTTCCACTTTTGTTTAACTTTTTCCTTTTTACCGCTTTTCTTAGAAATGATTTATTAATCACAAAGCTACAACAAATATAACAAAAACATTTTATTAAAATGTTTAAAATTAACTAAAATTGACCATTTATACCTAGCTACTAACAATATGGGAAGTTTAACTTGATTTTTAAAGTTTAGTTGTGCAAAATAACTGTGCCAGCATGTCAGAGATAAAAAGAAATTTAAACCGTTAAAAACAATCAAGAACAAATGAACAATTAATTTTTATACCTTTTTTATTGTAAAAAATTTGGACACAAATGATACCTACATCAGGATGTAAACTGTTGAATGTTTTACTTGAATTATAAACCAAATCACAAACAACATATATTCAACTTTGCGAAATATTTTTATAGATCTGGAAAGGTGCTTAGAAGGCAAATAGAAAAGATATTCAGAGGGATTTCAAAACAAAGTTTAAATAATAAATGTAACCTTTCAATAAATCATTTGCGTTAAGTGATCAAAATTGTGCAATTGAATTAAATATTCTTTTAGATACCTCAAGAATTAATGGAAAATATCAATGGAAAAATAATTATTAGGCAAGTTAGTTAAATAAAATCAAATAAAATAAACAAAACATATAATCATTAACAAGTATGATAAGTTTTAATATTTCCATGAGTATACAATACATACAAATGAGTACAGGTCCTTTTCATCGTCATCGTAAAATGAACCAACATTTTTCAAACCACAAAACTTGGCGATGCACAAACACAAATATGGAATAAATTAGCACATTCTGAGATAAGTAGAGATTGTGTTTTGCAATATAAAATAGACAAAATTTAATTTAAACCTATTTTCATTTCATTTGGTTCCAGTTGATATTCAATGAAAATTGTGCGCAGTTGCGAGAAGTGAAGATCTGAATTTTATTTGACATATTCGAAATTACCTTTTATAGAACAAACAAAAGTGGATTAAGTGAAAATAAATATGATGGCTTCTTGAAACTTGGACAAAGAGAATTTAAAGAATTTGCTTTGTTTGTTTTGAACAAAATTACTTCTAATGTAGTCCAGTATTGTCATTTGAGTAAATTGGCAGCCGAATTCACGGAAAAATATCATTGCGAATTAATAAAAATTATGCCATTTCACTTATGTATAGGACAAAATTCCAAGTTATTCCACATGGATAAACAAAGAAACTTATAAAAATATTGAAAAATAAACCTTTTGAATTAATGACATGCTCCAAGAGGAACACAATATTGTAAAATCAATCAAAATGTACGATCATATAAAACATAAATCGTTCAACGTTTGTTTATGTATTAATAATAGACATACTGTCTAAAAGTAAAGTGATTATGAAAACATAATATTTTAGAGATATATAAAATTTAAATATATTTAAACAAGAGAATACTGACAAACTTAATAATTAAACTGCTTTGACCAATAATCGCATGGCCCTAAAAAGAAAGAAGGCTTGAAAGAAAATTCGCTTCAGTAGCATGAGAATATTGATCGACAACTGTGAAAATTCTTTCCGGAGGAATTGGGCGAGCCTTTAAATACATCAAGAATGATTGTTGAGTAACCTTTTGGAGTAACCTCCAACAATGATTGAATCAGTAAATCCGAGAAATCGAGTACGAATCTCATCTGCCAAACGAGATCAAACATGAAATTATGATTATTCAGAAAATGAATTCATGTAATATTTAGCAAGTGAAACTGTGTCAGAATGAAGATGACAATGCTGAATGATTGTGTAATCAAATTTAAAATAAGAAAATAATAATTTAACTCGAATCACCTGTTCAATAAACGACTCCAAAAAGAAAAAACAAATTTTTAAATTTTATTGATTTGATTTATTTCTATGTAATAGAGTTGGACAGTTATTTTTACGACACTGGTTTCATTCGAAATAATTTACTATTTACGTCACACATTACATATTACGTATGTAGACTTTGTAAACATATATAACTTTTAAGCAAGAAACTAGTTCTTGACAATAATTTCGTTTTCAGGGCAATCATATAAAGATTATCATCGAACAAAGCTTCCTCTTTGAAAGTTTGAGATTTTTGCTAATGAAGGTCAGTCAGTTCAGTCCAAGCGTTGCGTAATTCAGCTGTTCCATTTTCACTGTCTTTATCCACATTACTTGACTGACAGCAACCCATTTTGTGCAGAGCAAAGTCTTGAAGTAAAACGGCAACCGCAAACCAAACACCTCAAAGTCAGACCGACTAATGACCACCACTTGGCACTTCTACGTGTGTTTGAATTCCATCTCATTTCTTTGTTGTGACTTGCCTTCACCAACACCTCGAGTAAGATCCCGATCTTATGGCATAAAAACGATCATAATTTATAATCTATATTTCATTAAGTAACCTGTTCATAAACTCTTTTAGACAAATTTGAATATTTAAAAACAGTGTGCAAGTACTAAAATCAATCAACAAACTTATTATCTAACCTGTGTAGATTTCTCGTTAAAACTCTAATGAACCTTCTGGCACCCTCTCGGATTGTACATTGTATAAGTTACCTCTAAACTCTATTAATGTTGGATTAGTTAATTGGCTTATAATGAACCAATGGCCTAGTGAGCCAGTGGATTCCGATGTGGAAATAACAATAAAATTAATTGTATTGTGAAATTGATTGACCATTTTCGAGGGGACGGCGACGAAATGACATTGAAAAAATCAATATTAGGTTTTTGTTGAAAGATATATCGACGATATTGTTGGCGGCATTTATACAGTTCATTTATGTAGTTCCTAAAAATAAATAAATCTTTACTTTGAAGTACTCTTGTTTCTATGTCAAATTGTTTAAATTCGTACAATATAATACAAATCAAAGTAAAAAACATTTGGAATAAATACAATTTGGCAAAGACTTAAGAATAATTCAAGACCTGGAATTGTCTCGCACGAATAACTTTCTTTACTGAATATTCGTGTAATTTCAATGTTGAATCTCAATGTGCTCTTTCTATTAACCTGACACCTGTTGTGAGACTTTCTTATTGAAACAATTATTTTAAAATGTTTGATTTGGTTAGTTCTATAAAAATTCTGTAATAACAAAAATATTAAATATATAAATTAAATTCAAACCTTTTTTAAAGATGTACGATATCCTCTGGGCAAAAAATTACACGAAGCTATTTGTGGAATCTTTGGGAAAAATGTAAGATTTCAAAGATCATCTTAAGCTACTATGATTTTCCATAAAATTAATTATTATAAAGCCTAATACTAGAAAATTCTGCAAAGATTTCTGTAAAGAAACTTATAATATTTTGAAAAAATAAACATTTTGAATTAACCATATGCACTACGATGACAAAATCTAGTCAATTCAATCACCATGTAAACCACATAAATTATTCTACGTTTGTTCATTTGTTAATAACTCACTGCATAGGAGAAAATTAATTATGAAAACCATATATTTTAGCGATAAAAATCAACGCACTTTAAACAAGAAAATGCTAATAAAAAAAATAATTTTTAAAAACTACTTTAAATAAATTTATAATTTGTTAAACAAAAAACAAGTTCTTTTCCAATAATTTAATTTACTGGGCAGCCTATAAAGTTTCTGATTGGGTCGGAAAAGAATAGTCATAGAACAATAAGTATTGAGTAGGACAATTTATTAACAGCAATTCAAGGTAAGATAAAATAGATATAAAACTTTAAAAATAATCAATTGATATTTGAGCACGTGATTAGACAAGAAATGTACTATTTCAGGTACAACGAGGCGAATTTGTCCGCAAACTTGAGTTTTTCCATATGATCACGTCTCGAATTACGAATTTGTTCAAACTCCACTCGCTCTTGATTCTCTGCCACGAGCATTGGCTTTACTTCATCTCGATACAAGAAGTACAGTAGACAGTAGAGCGTGTTGCTGTTGACCAACCAATTTCCTTGGGCATCCGTCTTGATATGCTCCAAAAGATCTGGATAAGCAAATACGTTGACTCTTGGTTGGGGTGGTGATGTTATTTTGCAAGTCTCTCTACGCATATCGCGATTAACTCCTAGAGTTTCCGCATCGTATTTGTGATTGGAGAAACATTCCAGTATCCAGACATATTTGCGTAGGAGATCAACGGCTTCGGTGGTAAAGTTAAGCTTTTTCAGAGTTCGCCTTAAGTAAGCTCATCAGCAGCTTGCATGTTGATTCTCCATTGAGTATCTTTGGATTGTTCATAAGCGATTGCTGGTTGATAGATTGATGAGCTTCAACGTTTGTCTTCTGAAAATCTCGGGAATCGAGAATTGACGTTTGATGAGCTTTAACAAAACTTGCAACGGTGCTCGGACGATTGCGATCTTGACTTTTCGGTATCATAGCGACTTTTTGACTCAATTTTCCAACTTGAACATCATCGTCATTCAACATTGAAGTAGTTGGTGCAATTTTGCCGCTTGACTTGAAATTTACCCGAAAATCTGATGGTTTTAGATTTGCAATCGAAGAGCTGAAAGCACGCGAATCTGTACGCTCCAATTGATTAGCCTGTGGCAGATTAGGACTGCGAATCGACTGATTGCGGTTCTTCCGATTCTTCAATAAATTCTTCAAAAAGTCCATGTCAAAATGCGAAATTGGACTGATATCGAGGAGGTGAAAACAGTACGAAACTGATAGACTGTGGAAAAAGTTGTGTAGTAAGTTGGGTTGGCGTGAAAGCAAAATCTCTTCAGTAGCATGAGAAAATTACTCGACAAGTGTGACAATTTCTTCTGTAGGGATAGGGTGAGTCTTTGAATACCTCAAGAATGATTGTTGAGTTGGAGTAACCTCCAACAATGATTGAATCAGTAAATTAGGGTTCTGTAACAGAACTTCTGTTGGAAGATTTGCTCAATACTCTGAACGATATATTGACTATATTGTTGGCCGGATTCATTGTATAAATTCCGATTCAGATCTGTTTGGATGTATCAATCAACCGAATCATTTCACATGCATTTGACTCGACCCTGATCAGTCTACCCTTTCGCCTGTACCGATCACAAAGATACCACATTTCCAGTTTCTTTAAAGATGGCTTTCCCTTTACATGTTATGATTAGTATCGACATCCAAAACTATGCCTTTAATGTATAGTCAACGACTCAAGTGTAGTCTTGAAAAAAAATTTCAACAGAGTAAGATTTATTTGTCCAATTCAGGTTGAAAAGTAATGTTCAAATCCACACGATTTTAAAACGCCTAATGCTGTTTTACATTGAACGAGTTTAAATTTGCTATGAAGAAAATCACTTTGCCAGTTAATTGTCTAGGCAAGCAAAACTGGTCACCATCTTCTTTGGGACTCGAGTTATCTTGCATCCAATTGATTGAAAGTTCTGCAGATGAACTTGAAGAAGGCGAATCTGGCAACAAGACGATGTCGACCTGTTGGCTGAAAAACTCTCATTCGACGAAAACAAATCGAGGACGAATCTCATCTGCCAAACGAGATCAAACATGAAATTATGATTAGTCAGAAAATGAATTTGTGTAATATTTAGCAAGTGAAACTGCGTCCGAATGACGATGTCAATGCAGAATGTGTGAGGTAAAGTTGAAAACATGAGAATAATAATTTATTTCGAATTACCGGTTTAATGGAGTCAATGGAAAAACAAAATTTTAAATTAAATTAAATTTATAACCCAGTTTACAGTTATTTTCTCGACACGGTTTTTACTCGAATTAATTTACTATTTTTATTTATATCTCTGACTGTAAACAAACCGAAAATTTAATTTTTCTTGTCGGTCTAATTATTAAACGTCATCTTAAAACACAAAAATAAAATTCAAACTTTGGCGAAAGATAATTTTAAATCAAGATTTTCCTCATTCAAGTTGACCCGAATAATTGTCATTTTGATTTTTTTCTGTCCATCAACAAATTAATTTGTCCACAAGATAGTCGATTATTTAAATCGATAACTTGTGACTGATTTAGTTTTTTAATATTAATGACTTTTGATTTAAGTTGATGGAGATTTTCATTTGGAATAATGAGAATTTTTCGAATTAAAAACAAATTGAAAAATATAATAAATCATTGAATATGCTTCCTCACGATCTTTAAAAGTGGTGATTAAAAAATCCAAAATACCAAACTAACACAAAAAACCAAGCCTAAGCTTAAATTGAACAAGTTTTAAAAGTATCATTTTATTGGGTGACATTAAATGAGAAAGTGAATAAGCACAGAGTTGGTTGGTATATGGGAATCAAGACTATTTAAATTTAAGTTCATTGAACAATTTGAAAGAGTTGCATCAAAAATAAATTTATTGATAAAACATGATATTTAAGAATCTGAGTAAATTGTATTAAAGACCATTAAACGGGGTTTTAAATGTTAACAAAACTGTATCCTCTCACACCTACAGCAAAAAAAAATTTAACGAAAAACTTTGTTTTCTATGTAATGGACTACTGATAGCCGAATAAAAATGTTTGAGTAAAAACAAACATTTGATAATTTTGAATAGTTCTTCAACTTGTGGCAGCTGGAAAAGCAAAAGACTGGTTAAATTAAACAATTTTCGAAATCTAATGTAATTTATTATTACCATTTTAAAACGCCAGAAGTAATGCTCAATTCAATGTGTTTCTTGAAATCCCTAAAATTAAATTTTTATATGATATGGTGAATTAAACAATGTTCGCTCGTATAAGTTTAGAAAAATCTTATTTTAAATTTTTTTACCGATTAAAAATTATTGTTTTCGTGTCCATAAAACAATCGACAAAGTCGTCAGCCAATCTTGTTTATCAGAACAGACTCATTGAATAGTGGGCATAGACCCTTGTTGACGAGTCTTGCAGTTGTCTTTAATTGGGATCACATTGAAATTTAAATTAAACAAAAATTTTATGGTAAAGAAAAATCATTTTCTAGACAACTTTGAATCACCAGACCTTTTATATAAAAACTCAGTTAAGAAAAAATTGAAAGATGACAGATAATTATAATTTAAACGAAACACACAAGTTGACATAGATATTCATTGATTTTATCAATTTAGTAAATAAATGATTTTAAAGTGTGTTTTACCTATCAATTAAAGTTCATGGATAAAGGCACACCATGTGGCGGTACATTTTCAATCTGTGATTCACCGAGAGGTTAAATTTATTTTTCCTTGAAAAGCAATAATACCTAGTAGAAACACAAATTCGATCAATTCTGCATGCGTGAAAGTGGATATCCACAGAGTTGGTTGGCATATGGAAATCAAAGTTGTAATCAAGGAGTTGTCACATTAAAATGAAATGTATTAATAAAACACAATGTTTTCATGTCTGAATAAATTGGACAAAATAGGGCTTTAACATTATTTTTCTACATGTTAATTCATTTTAATAATGGAAAACGCATTCCTTGGTTTTTCAGATTAACAAAAATTAAACAGTTGATAAACACAGTGAAGATGAAGACTCCGAAAGTAGACGGTAAATCTCTTCATCTCGAAAATTTGTTAATATACTAAATGGTTAACTATCCCGAATTCAAACATTCAGTGATAAATTGTAGAAACCTTTGAAACTACACCAATACAGGCTAAACAGCATAAACTAACACAAATGCCTTGTAAATAATATTTTTCTGTATATAATTTTTGTTATTGTTTTCATTTTCTTAAATTCACAAACAATCAAAACCATTTAGAACACCAAAACTGTTAAACCTTGTAAATACTTCACTTACTAAATAAAAAATATTGCATAAAAAATATTTCGAGAAATTGTGTTGAACTGTGTTAACTCACAAACACAAACCCACGCTTTAAATGAACAAGTTTCAAAGTTTCATATTATAGCATGACATTAAAATGGAAAGTGGATATGCACTGAGCTGGTAGACATATATGGGAATCAAAGTCATTTTAAATTTGAGTTCATTACAATTCACTTTATTAATGGAAAAACGCACTTATGGGTTGTGCCAGATTAACATAAGTTATACCTTTGACAAACGCTACAAATTATATTAAATTTGATTTTAAAAGGATTTCATTTTATCAACAAAACACTCCTCAAAGTAGACAGTAAAGCTCGTTCAGCTCTTCATATGAAAGTTATAGAAATATACAGTCAAATGAGAAAAATGTGATTTTCTATGTTAAATTGAAAAAAATTAGAAATAAAAAAATATGTTTAACATTCAAATATAAATATTATTTAATATTTTTGTGGAAGAAAAAAATCAACAAAACCCAGACATACTTGGTAAATTTTAGTATACGAGACATATAAAAATAGTTTGTCAGAAAGATAACATTAATGCGAAACGTGGAATAAATGAAAGACTATTATGGACATCTTTCGATGATTGAAATTCAACTAAACTAGTGGAATTATAATAAATATTTTAACCTTTTTACTTGCTTTTGCTAAGAAAAAAATGTTTAAATAAGCAATTTTCATCACAATTATTAATTTTATTGCTTATTAGGATTTAAACTATTAGATAATAGTATTTAATCTTTTATAAATTTGTTTTTATATTAAAATTTTGAGCTCTGTTGGATTAGCCTTCTTGTCTGCAGTCATAACAACGTCAAAGAGTTTACGAATCTTGCAAACTTTTCTGCTTCATTTGCTTTTAAATTACACGAGTTAAGCATGTAAACAAAAGCGTTTTTACTCACCTTCACTAGATGGCGTTGGTGGTTCCACACTTTCAGGTAATGCTTGTAAAAAATGTCGTCATTAAATGAAATATATCAAATAGATTATTTTGTTATACAATACCATTTAATAATCTCACACAATAAATTTAATTTAAAATAAAATCTGAAAATGTTTGTCTATTTATTTTTCATATTTAGTGGCGCTCACAATGTCAGTATCGTATCAGTAAAGTGATCATTGTTTAGATGGCGGACAGGTTTTGATAAATGACCCACTTGTTTTGTTAGTGATGACCTTTATTCTTAGCAAAAGAAAGCACGTGTATTAGTTATTTCCAATATTAACGGAATCGTGAAAGTTAGTTGACAATTGTAAACAATTAGGGCAAACTTCAGCAGTGTGACTTTCATCACATTGGTTAAGTACACAAATTAAATGTTATATTACCGTTTGAAACCACAGAGAGTAGTAAATTAAAAAATAGTGAATAAATCTTTTATTTATTTTCGTACAATTGGCAGTTCATACTATATTGTTAGGGATTTCAATCAATGGCTTGGAAGTATCTGCCATTTTTGTGAAATCAACTATTCAAAACTTCAAAGTTCGAATTAATGAAAAAATTAAATTTCAATTAACCACAATTACAAAATTTGTTACAAAACAAAACAAGATCATTTTTTTACAGTTTGAAGCCCATTCACAGTCATTTATGTTAAATTTATCATATTGGATTCGATTGAACTTGTATGAAATGTATCGATATCAATCTAACAATCCACAAAGCCGTCATCCAATCTCGTTCATCAACAACAAACCTCAGATAGAAAGTAAGAATTAAATTCTTTTCCAGTATTAGAACAGACTCATTGAATAGTAGGCATAGACCCTTGTTGACGAGTCTTGCAGTTGTCTTTAAAAATTAATTGGGAATACATTGAAATTGAAATTCAACAAAAATATCATGAAAAAAATCAATTTTTAAAAAAACTTTGAATCATAAGACCTTTTATAGAAAATCTCAATAGAGAAAGAAGTTGAAAGATGATGGACATATATAATTTAAACAAAACACACAAGTTGACATAGGTATTATCAATTTAGCAAATAAATTATTTTAAAATGTCTTTTTACCTATTTAAAAGAACCAAAGGATAACGGTGAACCATGTATTGGTGTTTCGATGATTCAATCTGAAAGTTTTAATGTTAGCAGGCCTCTCATGATTATGCTCTGTGGGCGTTGGGAACGAGAACCGTCCACTTCATAAAATACGTAACAGCGTTAAACCTAAAAGCGCTGTTAGTTTCGCTTGTATTAAGGGAAATTTGGTTTAAAGGATTTGATGCTAATAATTGGAAAGATTTAAATCCTGATGCTTTTCTCGGAGTAGAATTATACTGATACGAATGTTGATTAGCAATTGACATTGAATTTTCTTTGTCGCTAGAAGTTGATGCAGAATAAATAAAAGGATAGGTGCTTGGAAATATCGGTGAAACATTTTCAAAATCAACGCTTAATGATTTTGACAAACTGTGAGATGATCTGGTTGTACTTGACTTTTTTCTGAAAATCCTAATTGAAGAAATACTTTCGAATTTCTGAAACTGAACAAATTTCTTTCAGATGAATTAAAAGAAAAAAAATTTCCGATGGTTCATCAAAAGTATCACAATATACAGGAGAAAAAGGATCTTGAGATTCAAGAGAAACACTTTTGGATGTTTGAAGAATGATTTCGTTGTTGTGGTGGACCCATTTTGGTTAGTTTCGATTTTGCGCATAGCATCAAAACGATTGAACTTCTTACAAAACTTATAAACATGATTTTTCACAAAACTTTTGCCAGTTTTTGTAGAAAAAGAGTAGCTTTTTGGTAGAAACAATTCGTGGTTGCAAAACAAACATTGAAAAGGATGTCTTAGTTGACCATCAACAGTCATAGGAAGGAATAATTTGATAACACTTAAAATATCACCATTATCCATCAGTCCCTTTACATAATCAAGTTTGATAGGACTCGACATTCTTTATAAGGTAGTGAAAAAATGAATGATACGTTAATTATACGGTCTTCGGTGACTGAAAATCAAGAAAGCAAAGTGGTCTCACAACAACAACAGTGTGGCAACACTGTGTGGTGACAACACAAAACAAGTTAGCCAGTATGGACAGACGGACGAGGTCCGACTCGAGCCTCAAGGTAATTTTTTCTCACAAAGCGCCACTGCACCGCGCCAAAATAACAATAACATTACGATACGTACTCTATGAATACCCCAAAATAGAAAGCAGCGATCGCGCTGAACATACCTATCGGCAGCCTGCAGGGGAGCAGAACACACAACTGAAAACATTTCTCAGCCTGCCAACTATTTTCACTCTGTTTGGGTGTAAATAGTGGCACTTGCAGTTGTTGTGTTGCAGAGGCTGCCTCTCCCTCACAGTCACACCACAACAAACAGTCGCACTCTCGCTTGTGAACACATTTCGTGTTGTCCTCTTTTGCTCTATTTCTTATCTCTCCTCATCATCTACATTGGTCAATTGTCATCTACTCAAAATGAATGGTCACGCAGCTGCAGACAATGACGAGGCAAATTGTGGAATGCATCACTCGTTACGTGAGCAAATGGGTCAACTTGTGGACCGTGAACGAGTGCTATGCAGTGAGAATGATCAATTACGAGCACAACTGGTGGAGATGAAGGAACAAGAGAAGAAGAAATATGATGATTTGATGGTGCAGTATAACATGAAACGTGAACATCGAGAGAATGGCGGACTGGACTGGGATGGTATTACCGTGAAGGAAGAAATCAAGGAGGAAATCAAAGAAGAAGATGGTTACGGACTGGACAACGAAGGTATGAGTTATGTTTGTTTGTATTGTTGACACAATTTACATTTGGTGATATTTGCACAGGCACATCAAACAATCAGGTGACCGTCAAAACTGAATGGGACCATGAAGAGGTGAAGGTGGAAATCAAAGAAGAAGATGATGATGGATGGGATCGATTTGTAGTGAAGAAGGAAGAGGTGGAGGAACAGATTGAGGATTGGGTCAAGGAGAGATTAAGGAGGAGGAAGAGGATGGAGAAATGATGCACATTAAAGAAGAGGTGGAGGAAGTGAACGAAACTACCATCAAAGAAGAAATGGAAGAGGTTAAAGAAGAGATCAAGGAAGAAGACGATGAGGAGGAAGATGTCTCAGCTGAGATTGATTGGGCTGAATCGAATCGAGGTGTTGAGGATGAATGTGGATCGGTGGAGAAGGCATCGATGGACACAACTGTCACTCATCCAACTGGACAATCTTAAAATGCTTCGAATGCGAACGAATCGATCGAGGTCTGTGTCGCTAATTTGTCTCGTGACCAACACAACACCACCACTTTGAATGAGCCCAATGAGGTGACAACTGTGACTCAATCGGTGCCCACTCGACACAAAGTCACCAAACGAAAACAACAAACATCGAATCAAACTGCGAAAAGATCGAAGCCAACAATCGAGGAGGATGATGGAGAGGATGGTGAAGATGGTGAAGATTTTGAAGACATTGACGATGAGGATCGTTGAAGAAGCAAAGGTCAAAAGTGTCAGTTTGAATTGTACCCAGTCAAATTGTAATGTCAAGTTGGATTCACTGGTCCATTTGCACGATCACTTGAGCACTGTGCATCAACTTTCGCCTCTTCAATGTTTTGCCACCGATTGCAATGCTCGATTCGATAATAAGTAAGTGATTGCTATCATTTCACATTAAATTGACCTAGTTTTTATTTTATCAGACAACAAATTCTGTCTCATGTCATTCTGCATCATTCCCAAGATACTCGATTCCTCTGTTCAGTTTGTTCCAAAGAATATGATTCGCAAAAGAAAGCTAACAATCATTGGTACAAGAATCATCTGACTGGTCAGTTCGAGTGCAATTTTGTGAGCGACTGTGTCGAAGTGACCAACACACGCAGACAAGATGAGAACTCATCAACAAACCGCACATCACTCCCAATCGAAACACTTCCACTGCCCTCACCCTGGATGTACTGCTTCATTTACTTTTAAATCTGACTTGAAAACACGAACTGACTCATCTCGCCACTTATCAATTCCATTGCAATTGGCCTCAATGCATCAAGCAGTTCAAGCTACGTGGGAAATTTGGTCAAACACATTCGGACGAAACACTTTGGACAGCTTAGATCAGTGAAAGCACAGAAGGAGAAGAACATTGTGGACCTGCGAGACCCGAACGAATATGTTCGAGTGGTGGTGGACGAGTGATGGCAGAGTTGAATCTAGCTTATTGTGTGGTCTGTCATTGCATTCAGTTGTATTTCACTTTTACACTTTTCATTTTACTTTGTACTTTTATGATATTTTCTCTTGTTGATCATAAATACCTAAAAATACAGTTGAATAACAAATTATTCGAATTATTGAGTTTTTCCCTGCTTTTTCTTATTGTAGCTGACCTTCGACATGATCAAAGATTGCGATATAAATGTGAAAATAAAAAATTGATTTGCACTGGAAAACATCTTTAAATGGACTTAGATATAGATTAAATGATCATTTAAAACTTAAAAATCGCAAAAAGTAATTAAAAAAAGTGTAGAAGGCAGGGGCAGTAACGCACACTCTCCTATTAGGTAATGCGCTTTTTGGTTTGAGTTACGTATTTTATGAAGTGGACGGTTCTCGTTCCCAACGCCCACAGAGCATGAGAATCATGAGAGGCCTGGTTAACAGTTAGTCATAGGTAACTTTAGGTAACTCAGTAGGTATTATAATTTATGATGTGTTTGAAATGTTTCCAATACTTCCAAGTACTCCGAGTTAATTCGTGGCGTAAAATTAAAATTAAAATTCTTAATCTAAATTAGATGGAAAATATTTTAATAAATAAGAGCAGAAAACGCATTTTTTATGAAATTGATATCCATGAGTGTGATTGAGAAATATTTTTAAATTAAAAAAAAATATAAATTTGTTTGTGTGTTTTTTAAGACGAAAAAATAAAGAACCATTTGAAATGACTCCAAGGTGTTAGTTAAACAATAGTCAAAGCAAACATGGACATTGATCTGACCAATGATCAGTGACCATGTAGAAGTCTATAAGATTGAATCTACATTTGATTATTATCATTAATTGGAGTGTCTCTCACTTGTTACATTAGCGAACATGTTCACGATGTGGAACTAGACACATTGTTTTGCACAAATAACAACAGAAGATAGATGATTTGTCTTTTTCATTCTTTGTCTGGTTTATTTCAATGTTCATGAATGATGACAAAATTAGATTGTACTTGTGTTGTGTTGTGTGTCATGTGGTTGTGTTCAATTGTGTGTCTTCAATGATCGGATTACTGTACGATGAACATTATTTGATTATTGATTACATTAGTGGAACATTTGGACACGGACTGTCTGACTTCGAGATGATGGCTCGTAATGTACAATATTGATTATAATGTGTTGAACACAATCCAATTATTTTGGAAAACTCGATGCTGAAATTTTTTTACTTGAACCCGAGTTAAGCTTTTTTATATGACAATTTAATTTTGTCATTGCACTCGTCTATAGAGAATTATAGGGTTTATAAAAAATTATGAAACAAAAATTAAGAAGATTTGTTAAGTACCAGTACCTGTCAGTTGATAATGTAATTCAGCAAGTTAATATAAACTTAAAATGAGTTTAAAGTTACTATTGATTCTATTGCGAAATAAACAAAATATGAGAAAACCTGTTATTATGAATAAACTTCTTACACTGTAAAGAAATATATGAGTTAATTAGGAAATATTGAAGTTATCAAACAAAGCTAGCCTATCTCTAAAATGAAAGTCAATGAGTTTATCAGGTTGTGAGATAAATTTAAATTTAAATTTTAAACATTTCTAATTAATTTCTATTTTAAAACCCTGTTAAATTATCTCAAGATGTGTTGCATTCACCATTCATTGTCTGTGTGAGTGCAGGAAAATGAAACAAAGAACAATGTGTCACAAAATACATGAACATTGATGGTTGTTTTAACCTTTTACATAGAAAAAGACCACTTCTGCTTTCGAAAAAAAATCCATTAAAAACAAGAACCAATCCAAATATAAACCCCCATTAAAGTTTTCAAATTTCTTTTACCTTAGACACTGTACAGAAATAGCATTAAAAGCAACTCAACGTTTTTATCAAACAAACCTACTCTCTCGATTAAAACAAGTTTTCAAAGTTTCTTAGAATTGCATGATATTGCAGATCCCTTTCGGTCGTGAACAAACGCACAACAGATGATTCTTTTTTAATTCTGTTATTTATTATAAAAAAGCAATGTATATCAACATATTTGTAAATTATTCTATAGGAATAGTGCATTTAAAAATGTGAAATGAAAAAAGTTTGAATCAGTTGAGGCATTAAAAGTTACTGCATAATAAAACAAAATATTTAAAAGTCTGTGAGAATTGTAAATTATAATTAAAATGACAATTTTAAATATGTCAATTCACTTTACAAATGGGAAAAACTCACTTTTTAAGGTTTTGCCTAGATTTTATAAATTAAAACCTTTAATAA